>JARHVA010002501.1:1200000-1212500 GCA_037957365.1 Torreya grandis
GATCAAAATGTAATTATATAGGAATGCCAAAAATGGGACACCCTAGGGTATAATGATATTGTCTAGGCCTAGTGCTCTTGTACTATAGGCTAAAGATATGAGGGGATAAAATTGGGCTACATAATAGAGCTTTTCTAAGCTAGAATCAAGCTTTAAAAGTCTATGAATGACTAGGAATAAGTAAAATGGGATCTAAAAGGGTCATAAGAGCATGTAAAGAGGAGCTATGGATAGGGTGTCACAAGACACACTCAAGCCACCAATTTGGAAATTTTATATGACTAAATTTCCACCCCCCGCCCACTTTATTCTAGTGATATAACAAAGAAAAATATTAGTATAAAGGAAAATTAGAAAGCATACCTAAACTTACCTGCAAGGGTGAAGCCCATTAATCTCTATGATGTTGAGTGTGTATAGAGAGATCACATTGTGAAGTGTAAATCTATAAGAGAAAACAAAGAGTAGATCAATTCTTACTAGATATGTTATATCTAAAATAAGAACATATAAAGTTGGGTAAAAGAGAGAGAGGAAGATAAAGGAATAAATACACCTCATTGGGTGCTCCAACTAATAAAAATTTTACTGTGCTATTGAGTGATGGCGAGTGATACTAGATATGTGATATACCAAAAGTAATATTATGATTAGAACTGAGTGCTCAATTATTTGAGTGACTCAAGAATCCAAAGGCTATACCTTTGGCTCCCTCATCATCCACTAAGTGAATTTATGTGATCATGAGTGTGCTAATAAATGTTTGAACTATGTGTCCAATCCCTCTGAGTAGGTGGCTTAAGAATACAAAGGCTATCTAGACCTTTGGAACCATCATTACCCACTAAGTAAAGCTATGAATTGATACCGATATGAATGCATGTCTTATGAGATGGATATTCAAGCCCATGAATGCTCTAAAATATGATAATGTGGCATGGGTAGCTGAATGTGTACTAAAAACTTAAGCCAATCTTGGTCACTCTAAAAGGTGGATATTAGGATTGTATAAAAGCCACTCTAAAACTAGGAACTAGGCTTATGTGAAAGCCAATTGAGAATGTAGAGGTTAGGACTATATGAAAGACAATCTGGAATGATGTCAACCACCTACAAATTTAATAAGGTTTGTAGTTTATAAGAATTCCTAGGTAATATACTAAACTTAGAAAGAAAATATGTCAAATGTGCCATGTACATTGCCCCCAATCACTACTATCCATAAAATGGATTTTTATCAGGAAGTTATACCAACTTACCAATATGAAAGTATAAGAGAGAGATATCATGATGTGTATGATGCCCCCTCTATCTGGATTCTCTAAGAAAAACTATACTAAAACTACTAAATCTAAACTAATCTATATCTGATAAAACTATAGTTGAGCTTACCTTTCTTCCTATTTTTGGAAAATATAGGTTTTTTGTTGTTTAAATAAGAGTGACAAAAATATGACACCCTATTATCTAGTGTTATTATCTAGGTTCAGTGTTATTGTCCTTTATTGAATCTGATCACTATTTTGTAATCATCACTATTTTTCTAGTTTATTCTACCTAGTTTAACCACTGATTATTGTTTTAAGTGTTCTAAAAATTTATTTTTTGACTGGTAAGAGATCCATTTTTAATGATAAAACCCCTATTTTATTGCCCCCTTTTTTGAAGGTAGGAATGAAGACCCCACAATGACTACCCTCATAAGAAAGAGCCCTACAACTTTGTTGTGTTGTAAAATACAATCATATATAAATGATAATAAAAAATATATCTCAAGATATAACATAGTTTACACTAGAGATTGTTAGATAAATAGGGGTATGCCTAAATAGATATAACAATGTAATATCATGTGTAGTGTACTGAATTAAAACTAAAAATTTTGGTTGTTAGTTATCAAGGATAAATGGAGCATGATGTCCATCATGGAATCCAAGAAAGCAAGATAATGCATAATGTGGATCATGGCATTGCAAACAATTGAGAAGTAACAAACAATAAGCACACAAGGCAAGAAAAAAAGCATACAAGAGTGGCTAAGGGGCCAAGTAAACAATGGACATGGGCACACGATAGTTAGAATGGAAATAAAGCATATAAGGCATGTTCAAATACCACATACACATACAATTGAAAGAAAAAAAGGTTGGCATGAGGGCTAAAAAATCATAAAAGAGTAAAAGCAAAGGACATTGGTAAATGTCCTAAGGCATACACAAGAATAGAAGCAAAGGACATTGACAAATGTATTAAGTCACATACAAGATAAAAAATAGGAACTAAGAAATGCAATCACATCTAGCTACATAAATAAAGAAAAGAAATCATGTAAATTTTGTAAATACAATCACATCTAACTAATCAAAGAAAGAAGTGAAAGTATGTAAGACATGGAGTACAAGAATAGGTATATGCTAAGAAGTTCACAAGTGATATATACTAGTGAATGTCAATAGATTAATCCTTTTAAGCTAGTAAGTAATTTACATCATCATAATAGCTAGAGTGTGTGGTGTAGGAATTACATAACCTAGATGGTGTAGTCATGTAGAAGATGCCCCTAGTGGGTAGATATACTGATGTATGTATTAAATTTATAAATGGGTAAGGTGAATCAATCAAGGATATAGATATCACTACACACACTCAAATAAGATCAAGTGAATCATGGTAATGTCAATAAATTGACAAAAAATAACATAGAATATAAAATGCAAGTCTAACATGATAGTAGAAATGTAAAGCATTGATAATTCACACAATTTAAATGTTTTTGGATTTTGAAATAAGCTATATATAATCAATCATAAGAAGACTATGTAAAATAAATTGAATAATTATGTAAAAGTAAGCAAAAAGACATATTATTTATGGAATCTATGTAGATACATGATATTCATTATATTTTTGAGTTTCTTTCCTTAAATTAATGCTAGATGATACACTTTAGGGATAAATTTTTTGATAATGAGATATGGACTTAGACAATTTAGTTTGAATTTTCCTTTGATTACTTTTTTGAATTGACATTGAAAAAAATTTCTTTGACCATTATATAATTAACTTTGAATTCTATAGTGTGAACTCATTTGTTGTAGGATCATTTTATACATTATTGGTATATTTTGAGATGTTCACTTACTTGAATGCGTGTATGGTCTAACTACTTGAGTTGGTGTAGATACTTTTCACAATATTGGTCATCAGTGAAGATACCTTTAAGGGATATATAGAGAGAAGGGATCTATAATTCCAATGGTAAAAGCACTTCTATTCCATAAACAAATGAATAAGGAGTGGCTCCTATGGGCATATAAATACTTATGAGATAAGCCCATAATGCAAAAACTAGTTGATTATGTCAATCATCTCTAAATTTGGTCACTGTTTTGCTCAAAATGTTGTTGATGGTTTTATTGGTGGCTTCTAACTGACCATTTCCTTGTGGGTAGTATGGAGTGGAGAACATGTTTTTAATCTTATATTTTGTGCAAAATTTCTTAACTATTCTATTCTTGAATGATGTTCCATTATCAAAAATGATAGTTGTGAGTCATGAAGAAGCTACAAATGTCTTCCATTATGGTATATTGATGTGGAATGGCTTCTACCTATTTGGTAAAGTATTCTATAGCTGTGATAATGAAATTATAATCATTGGTGGATTCAGTGTTAATATTTACAATTATATCAAATATCCATATCATAAATGGATATGGAGAGACAATAAGTTACAATTGTTGTGATGGTGCATGTTGTAGATTACTGTGTCGCTAGCATTTCTTGCATAGCTTTTCATATCATGAACTTTTGTCTTTTATGTGGGTGAGTAGTACCCATGTCAAAGTAATTTTTGTGACATGGATTTTCCATTGAAGTGACCACCATACTCACTATCAGGTATTTGTGTAAGAGCACCTTTGGCTTATGTTGAAGTCAAGCATCAAAAAAATAATGCATCAAAGGATCACTTAAAAATTTCTCCATAAATGATTACATAATGGAGTGCTTATTTTTATAACTTGAATTTATCATTTCATGAAAATGTTTCTAGTTTAATAGATTTTTTTAGAAAGTTATAAATATTAGAGAACCATTTTAGATTTGTGAAACTATGTAGTAGCTAAGATGGATAGTGCAATCAAATCCATGTTATATATTGATGATGATTGTAATTGTTTAATTATGAAAATAGCTTGATGATTTTTGATGTTGATAGGAATCAAATATGTGACAATTTCCATTTCATCTACATGTCAATTATCTTTTCTTGGTATACTTTCTATGTAAAAATAGTAAAACTATGATGATAAACACTATACCATGTTTTAGTATGGGATAAGATATTTTTTTGTCTGATAGACATTATTGACTTGATTGACAACTAGTTTGGAATCACCAAAGACTTGAATAGACCTAATTTTAAGGGAATGGGTGACAAATAAAAGTAAGATAAGTGCTTCAAATTTTGAGGTTTTTTTGGTTTAGGAAGAGTTTAATCAATATGCAATAGGAATTGTGTAACTAGAAGGGTCAAAAAAGAAAATGCTTGCCCCTACATTGGATTCACATCAAGAACCATCAAGATCATGGTCCAAGTGTCAGAATGAGTATAATAGGTAGTAAAATAATCCCTAAATGTGTCACTAATAAGATTAGTGTCCAAGAGTGGTGCAACTACCAAATGGTCTGTAATGATTTGGCCCTTTATTGATTTCTACATAACTATCTTTAAGTCAAACTCTATTAACAACATAACCCATTATGCGATGTGACCAAAGATATGTGGTTTTTTCATTATAAAATTCAAGGGATTTAATTTTTTGATAACTTGAGTCTCATTATTGACCATGTAATTTCAAAGTTTTTATGTGTCAAAAACTAATGTTAGACATAGTTTTTCTATTGAAAAATATTTTTTTTCATAATCAACCAATGTATGACTAATGTAATAAACTTCTCACTTGATATATTGATCATCATGTTGTGCCAAGAGTGATTTTAATGAATGATATGTTGTTGAGATATATAGTAGGAAAGGCATGTTAGGTATAGATAGTACTAAAAGAAGTGGATTAAGAATATATTTCTTGATTGTGTTAAAGCTTTCTTTACAAGCTTGGTCCAAAACAAAATGTGTATCTTTAATTAATAATCAAATGAATGATTGAGTTTTATCAACAAGTTGAGCTACAAAATAATGGATTACTTGGATCTTAATTTATAAGGATTGAAGTTGTTTTAAGTTTGTAGGAGGTGGCATGTCTATAATTACTTTTATTTTCTTATGGTCAACCTTTATACCACACTGAGAAATAATGAAACCTAAGAGTTTTTTGATGTAACTCCAAACACACATTTTTTGGGTTTAATTAGACATTTTATTTCTTGAGTCATTGATATATATTTTGTAAATCAATATCATGATGTTGTCATTGTTTGGATTTAGCTAATATATCATCGACATAATCCTTGATAATGTGGTGAATCAAGTCATGAGAGATATGCATCACACTACATTGATATGTGGCTTGAGTGGTTTTTAATCCAAATGTCATGAAAGTGTAACAAAATATACCCCAAGGTGTTCTACAAGATGTATTCTCTTGATCTTTTTTAGATATTTTAATTTGGTTGTATCCAATAAAGTGATTCATAACTAATATCATTTCATACCTATTTGTGGAATCTATGATCATGTCAATATTAGGCAAGGGGAAATCATCTTTTGGGCATGCTTTATTTAAATCTCAAGAATAGAAACAACACTAAATTTGTCAATTAGGTTTTACCTTGGGGATTATATTGGAGATTCATTTAGGGTGTGATACTAGTTGAATGAAGATAGCATCTAAGAGGCATTGGATCTCATCTTTGACTAAGAGAGCCACCTTAGGATGCATTTTGCAAATTTTTTGCTTAACAAGTTCAAAATTTGGGTATAAGGGAATCCAATGGACTGCTATATATGTATCAATTATTGGCATATCTAATTAAGACCAATAAAAGAGTTCTAAAATATATATTAAAGTTTTATGAATATCTATATCCTCTTCCTTTCATAGGGAAGTGACTAACAAGGAAATGTGGGGATCTTGATCGGTTCTAAAATTGAAATCCATTATTTCCTCATTAAACAATGTGTAATAATGATTTAACTATTTTGGGAATATTAGAGTCTTATTCCTAATTTATTTAAGGGTTCATAATGAATAAGTCAACAAATAATATTGAAATAATTATAGTACTAATTTGTATAATTTATTGTGCCTTTAAAACCTTTTTAAAAATAGAAATAAATAAGGAGAAATGTAACTTAGCTTAAAAATAGAAGAAGACAACTAAGACAGAGGTTGAAACCAACTATGTAGGACTGAGATAGTGTCATGAAATTTGATCTATTTTTCATTCGATGAAAGTATAGGAGTGCTAAAAATAGGACACTTCTAAGTTTGATGCTATAGTCGAGGTCCTACCACTATTGTCTAAACTAGTAACATAAAGTTGAGTTTTTTGGGTTTTTTTTGTTGTCCCAATGTGAGATTTATTATGAAAATTTGAGTCCTAAATGTTGATGGAGTTCCTTGTAGAGCTGATTTAATATCAAAACCATAGACCTTTATTGTGCTTGATAAAACTTAAGAAAGAGCGGGGGGGGGTGTGTTTAGTGTGTGTAATGTGAATTGAAAATATATACGCACCCCTTATGTGGGCACATTGCCTACATACCAATAATTTTAAGAGAGATCAAGCCATATGTAGTTCTCTCACTTGATGTGATTTGTGTAATGGTGTTATGTGGATGCAAAACTGCTAAATTGAGAGTGCTTGAGGTGGATAGGGACTGGTGTGAAGGTTTTGGCTATGTTTATAGCTATGTTTTGTGATTGTATATAGGGAATAGTGAAATTTTCCTTAGTGGTTTATTTGTATTCTTTCTTGCTTTATAAGATTTATAACCTCCTTTCTAAATGAACTTTATATGGAATTTTATAAGGATCTATTGGTCATGGGTTAAATGTATTTGTGTTAGGCCAACATAATGAAGAATAAGAATCAAATGGAAATGGTCATTTGGGATTGAAATGTGATTGGATAGGAGTGTCAAAAATTGGATACTCTAGGGTCTAGTGCTATTGTCTAGGTCCAGTGCTCCTATCCTATAAGCTTGAGACTTGGGGGGATAGAATTGACCTAGAAAATAGAGCCTATCTAAGATAGAATCAATTTTTAGAAGTCCATTAATTATTGAGAATAAACAAAAAGGTGTATAAAAGGTTTATAAGAACATTCAAAGAGGAGATATGGATAGGGTGTCACAAACCACACTCTAGTTACCAATTTGGACATTTTATTTGACTACACTAGCCATAACTTATTTGATTTCCTATGATCATAGGTTATAAATCAAATTCACTATTTAAGACTGGTTTATTTCAAAAGCATGTAGTTCTTATAATCTTACTCAAACACATATAATGATAAGTCTCATAATAAATCACACAATCTATTATGTGTATACATATATGTAGTATCCCTATTTAGACAAACCCTGACTAGATGTCTTATTACATACTCCATTCATATGCATTGATTTATAGCATTTATAAGAGAAGACTTTTGTTCATATGAATACCTTATCCCACAAATCCATATTACTACCATAAATATATAATTTATATATCTGTACCATGTTCAATTTATACATACATACATAAATACACACACACACACACACACACACACACACACACACACACACACACACACACACACACACACACACTTTATTATCTTTTAAATAATACATTTACAATATATCCTTTGGATATATTTATATACACAATTTATATATAAATATCGATACTGTATTTTTTTTATAAACTCCACTTTAAACAATACAATATACTATATGTATGTTTATATGTCACATATGGTACATGGTTTATATGTCACATATGGTACATGGTTTATGTGTCACATATGGTACATAGTACAAAACCCCATTTTAAAACCCTTTCAACATTTTCATAGTTTTTATAAGGAGTATATCTATAATACATACACAAATAAACATGTCCTATTTTCAAATCTTTTATCAATGCATACATAACTTTTTTTTACATAAATTTTGACTGTCACCAAGATATCACCATACTAAAACA
Source organism: Torreya grandis (assembly GCA_037957365.1). Lineage (NCBI taxonomy): Eukaryota > Viridiplantae > Streptophyta > Pinopsida > Cupressales > Taxaceae > Torreya > Torreya grandis. The sequence continues at coordinate 1,208,166 of JARHVA010002501.1, forward strand.
TCAGTATACATTTTTTCCCAAATAGAAACCCATCTAACTTTTTATCGACCTAGTCGATTATCTTTTTCAAAAACAAGGTTAATTAACTACTCCCATATTATAACTAAGTATCCATATATATTATGTTTCAAAAAAACTCACTCTTTATTTCCATATATATATTCCCTTAGGTTATTATTTTCCTAAACTAGGGAAATATGCCATTGATTTAATTTAATCATATGGTTTAACATCATTTCAATTCTAAATCAAAACACTTATGATTCAGGGATAATGGGTTAGATTTGTGGATGGTCAAGCCATCCATATGGCTGAGCATGTATCCATTCAAAACTATATGCCATTTACCTAGCCCTAATATCATAATTATACACATAAATTCCATTAATAATTGAATGTAAAAACAATACCAACCTTGTCATTGCTCTTATTTGAAAATCCAAGAACTCAAAATTCCTTTGATTTGTTATTCTATACTTTTCCTCCTTTCTTTTTCTTGTATCTCCTTTCCTTACACAAATAATTATTTTTATTTACTAATCTCTTTCTATTATAACTTTGCATGCCACTGTTCACTCATTTGACAATCCTTGAACTATGAAATCCATAGTTATCTTTCCCTTAAACATACCATAAGCCCTAATTTGTCTCTCTTTTAGAAATTCTCCAATATTATATAACATTTATTTTGTTTTAAAAAAAATTCTTCATCACTTCGCTATAATCCCATAATTATATCCACTAAACAAGTCTACGTTAATCACTAACATAATGATATCTATAATTCTAATTTTAATATAATCTCATGCATGATAATCAAAGACTAGGCTTAGATTGGACTTAGATCTTAGGTTAGTATTTTTAGGATAGTTTAATATCCTTGATTATAAAATAAAATAAAGGTAATTATCTATTTATCAAAAAGATAGATAAATCTCTGATTGATTCCAATAACAAGATAACTATTTTAGTCAGTTACTAGCTAATAGCTTAACTTAAATTGATATTCTTGAATATCAATAACAATAAGCTATATAATTAATGAATTTTATAAAGACATTATAATAGTCTATATATAATAGTAATTAGAGATATTTTATTTTATTTGCTCTTAAAAATCATAGACAAACATAAGTAACATCATTTAATCTTATGGAAACATAAAAAACTAAGTCTATGTACAAAGTAAAATCACATAAAAGATTTATTCTATAACTACGTACTAAAATTTAAAACACAAAAATATAATATCTAATAATGCCAACACATAATGCATATAAAATTTGAATTTAATGTTGTATGTGTAGGGGTCTTAGAAATTCCTCTATTGTGCTTCACTATCTCCATCTACATCATCCTCTCCAATGATTCTCTCCATCTATCATGTTTTGAGGGATGAAATATCTTGCATCCATCTCATGACAAGAAGGTAGTTAGTCAAGTATATCATGATACATATAAAATAATTATATAAAAACAAATATAACATAATCATTATGTATAAAATTCATAATTTGTCATGATAAAATAATTAACTCGTGAAATCTAAGTAAAACACGTGTGTCCCACAATAGCATATGAATTATGATTTAGTTAAAAAGTAACAAATGAAATTAACTATAATATTAATCTATGGATAAGTGGGTATATTAGTTTAGTGAGAGAATTAGGATGTAACAACCTAAGTAGCTAACTTATTTCTAGTCCTTAGAATTATGACTATGGGTGGATTTTGTAAATATGAGGCATGATTATAAAAAGGACAAATGTCCTTTTCCTTCATTAGATGAGGTAATACAGATGATAATTGGATAAAAATATCATAGATGATGTCCTTCTTTGATGGATTATCAAAATATAATGAGGTTCTACTAAACCTAGAGGATCGAGCCAAGACTACATTTACAACCAAGTGGGGTAGATTTGCTCACAAACAAATTCAACTTGGCCTTATTAATGCATGATCCACCTTGTATAAAGATATGGAATTTTAATTTTAAGGTATTAACAAGAATTTATACAACCTTATTACTTTTATATCACACCACGTGTGAGCATCTCAATCACCCAAAATCTGCAAAAGGAAACACACAATTAACATCAAATAATCTCTAGAGCCTCAATTTTTATCAATGTAGGTCAATATCATTAAATCTCATCCCAAAAAGCATGTAAATAAGTATTGTAATTCTAAATACCCTAGGTAAAAGAGATGAATATTTTTATAATCATATAGATGCATGGATACAATGCAAAAAAAAGGGTTTCACAATTAAGCAAAGGCTAGTAACCAAGAAATTTACACATGTATTAAAGTGATAACTCAGTATGTAAAGTTAACCAAAATGTTTCCATATGTAAATAGATAACATGTCATATTTGAATATAAAAATTAAATCAAAACAAGAACAAAATCAAAAGTTTTTATTTTCATTAATGTTGTATGAGCTGTGCATTCAAGATATAGACTTTGGTGATATATGTAAAATATGAGCAATGTCAAGTCACTTTAATATTAATCTATAAGTTTAATATTAAAATAATGAGATATCAAGTAGCTAAAAGACCTATTTCATTTAGTGAATTTATAATTTCTTTAAATTAGTTTATGAAATAAAATACACAATTTCCATTTACCAAAATGGATTCTCCATAATTAACATGTGTCTAGGCCTCCTCTTCATATTCCATTTTTAAGAACACCGAATATATAAAAACTACATTTGACAAGAGTGCCCTTGATTTGAAGCTGCCCTACTATTTAGATATCTATAATGTAATGGAATACATAACACCACATTACTCATTTGATCTCTTATCTCAAGAGCAATGAAAATATATTGATTACTTGATTCGAATAAAGATCATGGGATTACATCATGTGGATTAAAAATATGAGGTAATGTCATTTATACACTTACTTCATGATTTATTTTTCAATGGTGCATTCAATGGATATTTATTGCATCACATAACATGAAAAAATGTAGTTGATTATGTTTTTGGACAAGAATTTGAGAGATATTTTAGGCTTCTAATTATTAAAGCCATATAACTAGATTTCACCCAATGTGTGTTTAGAATGACATGTTGTGGAAGGAAAATTGAAACAATGGATATTAAAAGGGGATAAATTGAATCCTAAGGGAGGTATTTCCTCCACTGGCATAAAAATTCAAAACCAAGCATCAGGGTAGTAATGTCAGTTTTGAATAGGTTATATGGCTTATCTAGTATCACTTATGTATAGGTAGAATGGGTGTCATTATTGGATATTTTATTAACCTTGGAAAAACATTTAGCATTGGGAAAACATATCAATTTTAGATTAAAGGGGAAAATTTTCAAACTAAGTAGTCCATAAAAAAATAGGGAATAATGAGAGATATGCACTAGATTTATGAATAATAGAATTTATGATAATTATTATTTCTTTTATGTTTACAAATTCATGAATGAAGTCACTAGAAGTTGTAAGTATGTTTATCTTTAGGTCTATCAGGCCACTTATGGAACCTAGATTCCTAGAATATCTAAAAATTTGAGAAGGAACATCTCCAAAATGGGAGATTATTGATACTATCTAGACTATACCATTATTATAATTGTAGGGACCAAATCACTCCCTTCTATTTCCCATGCCACTTCATAGATAATATGTTAGAACAAGAAATTTCTCATCAATTATTTAACAATGTGTATGGGGAGCTTGGTATCAATCACAAATATTATTATCACAAGACTCCCCTAAGCATTGGACATCTTTAGTTTACAGTACAGGCACACCTCAATCAAGTAAAAAAGGTTAGGGTTAATTATAAATTAAATGTGATCCAATACATAGAATGGTACCCTAGGGAAAGGGTTAAAAAGTATCTTAATCACCTCAAGTATAATTAAGGATCTACCATTAGGTATGGTCACAAGGAATATGAGCATGATTTAATCTTTTTGAATGTTTTAGATGATTCAAAATTCTTGATCTAAATGATCATAAGATGTTAGTAATCATTACTCAAGTGATATAATATGACCCTAAAATCACTAATAATTAGTCAAATGAAATGATGAAATAATTATATAGAAAATATTATTATCAATTACCTCAACCAAAATGTTAAGGCCTACTTGAATAGGATCAATCTCCCTCTCCCACATAAGAGGAAACTAATTCATCTAAGGGAAATCCTAGAAACCAAAAGGAATAAAATATTCAAAATATGAAAGATATTCTCAAATGTGTCCTTGGTCTTTATTTGGTCTCCACTCATCTAGTTACTACCACATTCAGTACAACAACAATAGTAGTGACAACTTTACCTCCCCTAGATGCAT
>JARHVA010002501.1:1217500-1250000 GCA_037957365.1 Torreya grandis
AGTGAGTTTATGTTTGTATTCCACATAATTAACTATTAATTAGTAGAGAGGTTTATTCAATAAATAGGTGAGTTTATTAATGTAAGTGATTTGTTGTAACAAATCATGTAATGATATTGCAAGAAATGTTTTAGGGTTATTAGTTCTTAGTTGATAGTTATTAGAACAACTAACCTATTATTCATGACTATTGTTAGAATATTATTCATATATATTGTAATTTTTTGTTTAATAAAATTATGGTGTTGAGATTGTTAAAGAAATATATATTCCTATGTATACCTCAAACCTTTGGATCTCATTAAATATGATGTAAAAACTATATCCACAAACTACCATAAGTGAAGGGAATTCTCTCTAAATATTTCCTACTATACTATATTCCTCTTCATCCACTCTTGCCTCCACCATCATTACTTCAATTATCATCCCTTCATCAACTAATGTAGTAATTTATACTACTATAGTTCCTTTATTAGTTTAATCTTCCCCTTCATCTCCTATTCCACCAATAATTAATCACTAAGGTAAATCTAGAATTATCCCATCCTATTTCAAAACTCAATAAGTGGAAGAAAGAATATCATTAGGTTTATCTACCCTAAGAAGACCCCTTTATGGGGAATCAAAGGAAGAGTATGGATATGTAGTTTCACTAGTGGATTATCTAATATATGATGAATAATAAAATTCATAAGATATGAAGGGATTAGATGAATAATTAAGTGAAATAAAATGACATAAAATAAGGGGAAAAGGCAAAGCTTGGATGTTTGGATGAAGAATAAACTCCAACTTAAACATAAAACCAATAGCTTCTTACTAAACAATAAAATATGGCCATTAATAAGTTAGTTTCTTTTATTTCTTCTTCCCTTATTATTGTGAATACTCATGTATTTAATTTACCCCCTACTAGTCCTTGACAACAAATTTCTAGTTTTATTCTTTCCACTATAACCCAAATAATGGCTCCCAACAGAGAGTGTATTTTGATAATTTGGTATCAATTTACATTTTTAATTCTTAGAGGACATGCATTCCTCAAAATACTCATCCCAATTATAGTTACCATTACCATAGTCTACACCTACAAAATTTACTACAATGACAATTTTGTAAACCCCGGGCTAGATGAAGCATGTGGTAGAAATTACACCTCAAACAGAAGTATTAGGATGGGAAAGGATCATTTAGCCACCTCTCCAATTTCCCATCCAAATAAGTACCATAATGACACCTCCAATTATTACTTCACATTCTACCGTTATATATTCCAATCATCCTAATGACTAAGGGGAACTCAAGTGCCTCAATGGGTTAAACAATTAAAGTGATAGAGAGAAAGAAGGCAAAACCTAGTTCTCAAAAAATTACCTAAAGTGTGTACTTATTTTGACAAGTAATGAGGTATAATTCATAGAGTGAGAAAGAGTAAAGGAGTGAACACTATAACATGGGAGAAAATAGTGATAGAACAAAGAGAAAACTTATTCCCCTTGGCTAAGAAGCCTAAAAAAAGACCTAATAATCTAGATGAATATACAAAGTATTTTTTCTCTTTTATGGATTCAACTAGAGAGGCCATGGAAAAAATGTATAAAATTCAATAAAAATCAAAATAAAGTATTTTGAAGAGATAAATCATTCATTCTCTATGTGAAATTATGTACAATATCCAAAGTGAAGCCACTAGTTTGTATGATATTTTGAATATAATCTAAGTCTCTAGTGGTTAATCCTAACCTAAAAGGGTAAAAGTGCTAAAACTTTGGCACCAATTGAATTTTTTTGAAATGAGACTAAACTTCTTGGTTTATTATGTGAGGAATAGTGCATATAATCACTTAAACCTAATGTATACATACACCATGGCATAGTCTTTAAATTATGTAATTTCAAAGAGAGATGGTGCCTTTAATTTGCATATATACATGAAAACTTGATAGTTTATTTTGTAGGCTAGGAAATGTAGGTCATAGAGATTTGAAAAGATATGAGGGTCACATATGTGATAAATTCCATTGGGAAGTTGGTAAATAAGCATAATTTTTAAGATCTTATTAAGGTATCTACAAATATATTTAATAAGGAAGTTGCATCGACTATTTATAAAACTAATGAAGAAATTATGCAGTTGATCATATTTATGAAAGATAGGCTAACCAATGCATAATCCCTCAAATCATGGTTCAAGGCATCTAAAACTAAGAATATAAGGTTGATGAGTGAAGATATAATTTTTTTGAATGTTTTATGCTTAATTTTAGCATTACCAATAAAGAATTTGAAGCCAATCATACATTATTCATGAATCTCAAGGCTTCAAAGGAGGCTCCTAAGTCATCATCAATCACACAATCAAAAAAAACTATTTCCAAATTAGTAAAAGGCCCTTAGTTCTATGGATATGTAGTAATGCATACTCCAATGGGGCCAATTTTTATTCTTTAAGGAATGACACTGGATACTACAATTACTTCAGTCCAAAAATTTGTCATGCAACTATTTTCTTCTCACAACAGTGCCACATCAACACCACCTTATATGTATGTATGTATGTATGTATGTATGCATGCATGTATGTATGTATGCATGCATGCATGGATGTATGTATGTATGTATTTACATGTTTTAAATCAAGTTGGGATTATTGGTATCAAATTTATTGCCATATATGTAATATATTTTTGTAGAGGAGTTTCCTCTATATACACAATTTTCATACATGCATGCTATGTATGAAATTTGACATATAGTTATATAAGTATAAATGTAATTTTATAATTGGCTTGGAGGATGATACCTACCAATCCCATGCTTATATATAATTTTATCCACTTGATTCCAAAAGGAGGATAATTTTATCTATTAATATTAATAATAAATTCTTAACATTGTTCTACAATTGATTTTGTTGTGAAAATATTATTCTTATCTAAATTTTTGAGTTTTTTAAGATGAGTTTAATATATATGGTATCTTAGTTTTTTGGTTGTGTATTAATAATAATTTTGGTAAAATTATTCATACTATGTAGTAGTTGATTTTAATGCATTTTTACTTTAATTTTAATATCCCTTTATAAATGTGCAATTACAATTTCACATACACAAAAACATTTGATTATTTACAATAAAGTTCATTATATTTTTATTTCCTTGGACTATTAACTATGTTTGACTATCTATGTAGTAGAATTAACTTGCAACAAGAATTGGTTCCTCATTGTTTTTCCAACCCATATTTGAAGATCTAATTTAGAAGGGTTTCATCTTGTTTGATTTATGAACCCTGTTCTCCACCCTACTCTTAATTCCTTTTTTGAGTTTATTTTGATCCTCACAACTTTAGGTTAGACTCATCATCAATCTAACCTTATCAATTAGGTCGAGACTCACATTAAATTTGAACCATCAGAGATAAACAATTGTTCTTCTCACCATTATTCCACCACTAGATTTGTTTATAGAACTTAATACCCTACAACTTTTGCCTTGGAGTGAATCTATCTTAAATGATCTTATTTTTTTATAGGGTACCTCATAAGATTCACTAGTGTGCATAAATCCCACATCAATAGGAATTTATTTTGTGCTAGAAAGAGGGCCTCATTTTTTTGAAAATATCATTTAAGTTATATTGGATATACCTGGAAGACTAACAAGTTCCATCTTAGATATCAACCTATTATTTCCACATTTGGAAATCTATAAAATAATTTAGGTTAGATAGAGTTCTCTTAAGAGGACCCCGAGCCCAATTATATTTTGCAAAAAGCTGACCATGTATTCCTATACATATAATGGCATAGTTTGGTTAGATAGTTATGTTATTGTTGTCTTTATAGATGTGCATGATTTTCCTAGAAAACCTAAAAAGAATTTTCTTTATTTTTCTCCCTTGGTAGGAAGAACTATTGAAGTACATGTAAAGGCTTAAAAATATTCCCTAGGGATACTAAATATAACCCATGAATATGGGTACTTATAAATTTTCCATTTTAACTTTTAGGATGTTGTTTATGACTAGTTCCTTAATCTCCAAAAAGACTCAATTAAATCCTAAAACTAGTGTCAAAATACCTTTTTGGCATAGTTTAGATATGTTACTAGCCTGAGTATCATATACAATCACTTTGAAATTATGAGGAGTGAACCTAGTGAACCAATTATATAATTTAACAAAATATTACAAAAGATATATATTTTATTATAAATTTCTTATAAACCTAATGAGGTGTTAACCCTTGAGATGTACAATAGTGCTTTAGATTCTATGACAATGATCTTTTTGCCTCGATGCTTTAGATTTTATGATAGTTACTTTTGGCTTGTATTGAATATATTATAATTGATATATAATTTAATCCCCAATTATATATCTTGAACCCACTTAATATTAGTCCTAATTTTCCATTCCTCAACCCTATTCCAAATTTTGATTATAATGTTATGTCTCAAAATCATAACCAAGTGTACACCCAATTTAATTTAGCCCATTGTCCACCTAACCAACATGTTATCTTCCTAAATAATCTTGTGTTGGCATCTAACCAAAAGAAACTAAAATAATCTTTGATATTAGTCAATATTACTACTTCACATTTTGTTTTGTTTTAAAGTTTACGAAGGCATAATTGGACACCGTCCAGTAAATGGTATAGAATTTGAACAATGAGTTCCTAAGCATGAAAAAATGGATGGGATTGACCATGGGTCAAGACAGTAATCCAAATTTCACAAATAAGAGATACAAAAACCCTTTGAATAGACATATAAATAATAAAGAGAAACATACACCTAAAAAGATCTCAAAAATAACATCTTGCAAGTAATAGTTCGTAATTGGTGCCAAGTCCATAACATGGTGAACTATAATGCATAGAATTTTACACTACTTTTAAAAATATTTTAGAATGAAATGGATATATAGGAAGGCTTTGTAAACCAAAAAGATCCATCTTCTTCCACTACTCCAAGTCCTTCCCTTTCCTTGTGGAATTAGAAAATGAACCTGAATATTATATGGATGAAATCCATGCCTTTCTATAGTCTAGATTAATAATTATAATTTTAGGATTTCCCATTCCTTATGGAATTTAAAAATGAACCTGAAGATAATATGGATGAAATCCAAGCTGTTCTATAGTTTAGATCAATAATCATAATTTTAGGAATAATAAGTTTACCACTACTTTGACACCCCCCAAAAAAAGTGCTAATAGTCTTCCATATCTAAAGGAGTGCAATAATATATCCCCTCTAAAAGGGAATAACTAGATAAAGAGTGCAAAGCCATAAAACAAAGGAGGAAATAATATAGTTGTATATATGAATAAGATCAAAGCAAACATCAGTCTTCATGAGCTAGCTCAAATCACTGAACAAAGATAGTTGTTGTTTAAAGGCTTAATTATAATCCCATCACTTGATAAATCATATGATGCAAATGAAAACATGGTCATTTACAAAGATAAAACCAAGGTACCACATTCTATGTTAATCATAAAAATGTTTGAAAAGAATGGTCATAGTTATTGGGTTGACTTAAGTGCCTTAACTAATATCATGCCTAAAACTATATCTAATAAAATGGGTTTGACCCCAGATAAGTTTAAAAGGGTGGTCCTAAAACTAGATAAGTCTTATTTCCCATGTTTTGGTGATGTTGGAGCATTAGTTCAATATATAAATTTGTACAAATTAGTTGTGTTTGTAAGAGAATCATATGATGAACAATAAAAAGGTCATTAATATGTTATAAATTAGTTATTTAATTATGATAAACACCTTATCACATTCTATAAAGGTGATCTCCTACATTGAAAAGACCAAAGAAAGAATGGATGAAGGTTGGTGGAGAGAATCTTAGTCTTTATTAAGGCCAAAATAAATTTTTAATGATGATAAGACTTATGTCATATAAATAGAATCTTTTAGAGATATAAGTTGGAGTGGAAGAAGCTGAAGTGTTGATTCAAAAATTGGATCAAAAAGCCTACAGCCAATTCCAAAGACTATAAAGGTAATAAACCTAGAATATTTGTATAATAATAAATTGTAGATTGAATTAGGAATAATAAATTCTATGAAATAGTATGATCCCAGAGTATGGATTACAAATAAAGAGGGGAAAATGATGTAGAAATTAAAAGAGAATATTAGCTAGTTTTTAGGAATAATAAAAGAGGTGGTATCAAGGTGAAAACCTTATTTCATTTTGTTTTACAAAGATTGGTAACTTTTTTATGTTTGCCATATAATTTATAATGGGTATGGATTAAAAATGTGATGGAAGGATTTTACATTATGAGTGCATTTCCAACATCATTGGTTACTTTGCATAATAGGTAGAATCTTGTTAAATATTGTCATCATTTTTGGTATCAAAGCATAGCTCTTGAATTAGTACCAGTGTTTTAAATAGCAATATTTTTTATTGATGGTTGGCTGGTGAGTTTTCTAATATAGGTTTTTTACAAGGATGAGAGGCAAAGTGGTGGAAAAAGGATCTCTAAAGCCACAAAGTCTTAGCAAAAATAGTTGTTGAAAGCTCAAGAAAGAGCTTAAGAGAAAAAAAGTGCAAAGAGAAGGACTGACTGTGTTACTAGTAGACTAGTGTGTAAAATACCTAGGTGAAGTACTTGGGATAACAAGTAGCAAATGATTGTTAAGAAGACAGGTCCAGTAAAAAATGAGAACTGAAAAGAATGAAGAGATGAAGGGTCCAAAGAAGGTAAATTGCCATAGGTAAATGACTGAAACATAGATACAAAAAGGGATTGTTGAGATGAAATTGATCTTGGAAATAATGGAAGGATTTTTGGAGGAATCAAGGTAGATATTCCTAGTGAAGATCAAAAGAGTGATCAAGTGGCCTCTCAAATAAATCTTTGAGAAGAGAAAAATAAAAAGACAAAGATTTCTAGCAAGGTAATCTAAGAAAATGAAAGAGGCAAATAATCCTCAAAGTTTTCAATCCAACATATTTTTCTCATGTATAAATATAGGTACCGATAAGGCAGATGAGGAAGCCAATTTTGAGGGCATGAGCTTTGATAATATGAAGAAATATAAGAATAAATAACATGATTATGAAGAAATTGAAAATATTGATTGGGTATTAGAGTATGAGGATGCAGAGACATGTTTTATTGAAAAAGGAGAGATGTTGTATGGAGATGAAGAAATATCTGAAGAGGATTTATGGCATAAAAATATTCCTTGTAATGTACTATTTGATTATGAAAATGTAGTTTTTTAGGAAGATAAATTATATGAACAAACAATAAAAATTGTTATATGAATTTATGGGAAATGAATGAAAATCACACATTGAAGTGCTTGAATAATCTAAAACATTGTAAGAATCTAAAAAAATTGAAGTAGGCAAACTAGATAAGCCAGTTTTGAATAAAAAATTGGTAGAATACAATGAAGAGTATAGTGAAAAAGACATGATTTGGTAAAAAATAATTGTAGAGTCATAAGATTTGAGCCTAAAAGGAAATGTAGAAGCTATCAAAGAGGTTTAAATAAAGTTCATTAATTTCTTAATGAAGATGTTGGAGAAGGGAAAACTATGCCTCAATTCTTTTTATTCTAATTATGTTATTAGTTTTGCATGTGTAGGGTTTCAAGGGAAAAAGATGAAGTTCTATATACTAGACTTCATTGAAGAAGAGTGAATGAGTAGAAAAAACTAAAAGATTAAATACGGCATTTAGGATCATATTATTTTATGAAGATATGAATTGATTGTATATATGGATGTATTAATATAAATCTTGGAGACTTTTGAAGTCTGGCAAAATTGGAGAATTAAAGATATTGATATGGAAACAAGGCTTAAATATAGGTTTGAATGCATTTTGAATATGTTTTTAATAAATAAAGCATTGAATTTGGTTTGTATAATTTGTTAATTTTTCATAAATGTGTTGGATGATATCAATACCTAGTTTTTAAATCTGTAGTACTGTAGACAAATGTTTTAATGCATTAAATGGATTAGACCTATGCAATTTTGGTTATATGAGAATTGTATAATGTTTATCATAGTCAAAGAACATTATGTAAAGGTAAAAAAATGTTTTTTACGTATATTGGTTGTAATATAACTTCAAACATCATCTATCAACCTGAATAAACAATATTTTTATTTACATTGTTTGATTGAAGGGTAATTGTCATGAAACTTGTTAGATATTATAATAGTAATTATGATGTTAGGGAGATGATTTTAGAATAGTCTAATTTTCATGTCATGGGATGATAATGATCTCATTTAATACTTGAGTTGTTCACATTATCATCCAAATTACAAAGATTACAGGTGTCATAGTTATGTTTGTTTTGATATTTAATATTTGAAATCTGAGCCTGACAGATTTTTATTCATATGCAAGAATAGAAATATAAATTATATCAAGGATTTTATATTATTCATATGAATGATTCATACATATAGGGTGTATTAATTTTATATGGATCATGAAATGTTTAAATATTATTTAAAATACTATGCATAGACAATGCTTTAGTAAAGTCGTAGGGCTCAAAGCAATAAGATTTTTTTCTCTTTTTTTATAACATTTAATATCAATTTGAATGAATGGCATCATTTTATTAGCTAATTTTGGTATTAATATGAAAGCATTAAGTATTTTTTTTAAAGAAAGAGGATACTATCATTCTATGTATGCGACTAGTTGACAAACAAGACCAGAATGTTTATATGTTATCTTAATATGAGATTCTTTAAGCAAAGTGATATAATAAAAAGTGAAATAAAATCACCATGCATATATTTTATTTTAGATTAATTTATATCTCTTCTCAATTTTTAGTTATAAGCATAATGGCATCATAAATACATTGATTTAATTAGTCGATAGCTTAAATGCCCTTGTATATGGGTTAATAAGATATAATGTGAGTTTAATTATAAACTAAGTGCCTTTTATCAATCTACATATCCACATTGTTTGATTCATGATGATAACACATCATATTTAAGGCTTTACAAATTTGAATATGATTGAGTCTTTGTTGAATATTTAAAATCTTTGTTGAAATTACGAAGTGGACATTCCATCTCTAGGACTTTTTGTTATTCTTAAGATGAAATTTTTGAAAGTAAGATCATGAATATATCTTCAAACAATTATAGGCAAAGGAAGATGAGATTTTAGAGGATGACTGCTAGAAAAAAGAATATATACCAAAATAGTAAGGTACAAGTATTTTTTTGATTAGTATTTAGAATAATTGTTGTTGTGGAGTTGTTGAAAGTATAAATACACTGTACAAAGAAAAGAAAATATATATAGTTATTGAACTACATATACATAAAGGAGTATAAATTGCACTTGTTCTGAAAGCAATCTCCTATAAAAGGGTCAGTTACAATATTGTATAAAGACTCAAAATTTTAAAGTATATAATCATAAATTGATGATATAATTAAAGATTGGCCACAAAGTAAAAATACAAGTCAAATTTGAAACAATACAAAGTTGAAATATTTGAATTGATCCTAGATACTATTATTAGTTGGGGATTTTTCAAATGTATACATCCATCTTGCATCTAAGCCATATGTACAATAGTACATAGATGTTATGGTCATTGACATTCTTGAAGATTACAGATTCTTGTTACATAGATATTGGTCAAAGACAATAAATTGATACATGGATATCGACTTCTCACACACATGGATACCTTGAAAAGGGGTAGTCAACAAGATTCATAGATAAAGAGCCAAAGATGAATTAATTGATCATAGATTATAATGCCAAGAATGATAAGGGTTACCTTACATCCTCAATTGTAGGTGTATATACATTTAATACCAAGAAAGAATGTCAGGAATTATTATTTTAATATCCTTCCCTATTATAGACTTTCTATTTTTATGGAGATAGATTAAATCAAGGTTTATTTTTTGGTCTAGTTTTGATTATCAAAAATGGGAAATAATATCTAATTGCATATAGGTTAAAATTCCCTTCCACTACTAATTAAGCCTAATATGAAGCTCTAATCCTTGATCTATAATTCACACTGAAATAAAATTTTAATAAGTTATAGATATTTAATGATTCAAAGATGGTTGTAAACTAGATCAAAAGAAATACAAATGTAAACTAGATTAGTTAATGAAGTACAAACATTGAGCATAGGATTTTTTGAGTCCTTCAAAGTTTTCAACATTTGAGATATGTCAAGAATAAAATGAAACAGTAGATTCACTAGTAGCTTCAACCACCAAATTATCACCAATACTAGAATCGATGATGCATAAATTCTCTATAGATTTGGTTCTTTGCCCCTCTATCCTAGACAATGGTGAAAAATCCTAGGTATTGTACAATGATCAATAGAATATACAATTTATGAATAGTTCTAGATCCTTTTAAGCTCAAAAAATAGTTGAAAGGATGTCTAAGCCATGAATATGAAATATTTAGGATAAGATGGTGTCTTAAAACTAAATGATAACCATATTCCTATGGGGATGGTATCATTAGATCAAGCTTTTTACATGTATCCACAAGCATAAAAGTAAAAACAACTTAAAGAAAATGAATATGATTTTGTCAAAGAGAATTTGGGCACTAACCAACATACCTAGTATGAAAACATTGCTCTAAGTTATACCAAAAGTGAGAAACAAAATTTTAAATGTCTATTTATATAATACAAATATCTAATTTATTGTGTATATGAAGATATGAAAGTCTTCAACCCTGGGGCCATCATGCACACTATCCAACTGAAGCTAAAACATAATCCCTTTTAATAATAACATATGTCAATGAAACCAATTATGTAACCCCTCATCTACATAGAAGTATAGAAGTTATTAGATGGTAAGAATGTCTTTCCAATTAGGAATTATACCTACTATTCACCCTAATACTAGTCAAGAAGAATAATAGGTAAATCAAGTTATGTGTTAACTTCAAAAACTGGAATTGAGCATTAAAAAAGGAGAACTATCTTTTTCCCTCTTTAGAAAAAGTGATACAAATGGTTAGTGGATCTGAGATGATGTCCTTCTTGGATGGATTCTTAGGCTATAATTAGGTGTTGGTATAAGTGGAGAATATAATGAATACTACCTTCACCACCAAATAGGGTACCATTGCATAAAAAATTATGCTTTTTGGCCTAATAAATTTAGGGGAAAACTTCCATTGAGCTATGGACTTTACCTTTCAAGGACTTTTTGGAAAATGCATCATCATATATATGGATGATGTATAAGTGTTTTCAAATTAGATATGAGATCATGTATAACACTTATATAAGTTATTTTAAATATGCATGAGATATGGAGTTTCACTAATTTAAATAAAAACATATTTGTAGTCACGGAGAGAAAATTATTAGGTCATGTCATTACCAAATATGATATTTACATTGACCCCAAAGTGAATATATGAAAATTTAAAGGTATCTCCTATTAACATATATAAATAATTAAACTCTTCATTTGTCAAGATAAAATCTATAAGGAAAATTATTTTTTAATTTGTAGAGATTGTAAAGCCACTGAATGCCATGTTGAAGTAGCACACTAAAATAGAATGGAACATTGAAGCCAAGAAAGCCTTTTAGGAATTTAAAACAACAATTTCTTAGGATCTAGTTATGATCATCGAATAATTCACTAAGTAATTATTCCTTTAATTCATAGTACACTATAAAAACACTATTCACATAAAAGGTAGATGATAATAAACATAAAATTGCCTTCATGATTACCAATCTTAAGGATGCAAAGTTAAAGTATTAAATGAAAAAAAGAAAATATATGATCAATTGATCAATGTTTCAAATAATTTTAGGCATTAAATTTTAAGTAACAATATGTATGCCATCATTCTAGACCCACCAGTCAAACTCTTGTTTAGATGGAATGAATTAGGTGAAAAAAGAGTTAAGTTGATGGAAAAATTATAGGACATTCATATTGAAATAAGAACAACCATGATGGTATGAGGCTTGAGAATAATTTATCTCATGGGTAAGACTAATCCACACATTTACATTAAATAAATCAATGAGGCTTAAATGGCTGGTGGTGAATGGTATGCTCACATCATGTAATACTTACTTAAGGGTATATGCCCCCATAAACTAAATAGAGTAGAGGCAAGACCTTAGGCTCAAATCATCCAATTATATGATAAATAAGGGAGTTTTATACTATAAAAATTATGAATGTATTTATTTGAAATGTATTTCAAAATAAGAATCCATAGATACCCTAGATAATCATTATTATAAGATAGGAAGTGGGCATCCCTTGGGCAATGCAACAACTCATAAAATATTTAGAATGGGATACTATTGGCCTATGTTTTTCATATATGATCATAATCACGTCAATACATTCCATGAATGACAAGTGTTTAGAAAAAAGGAAGTGCATGCTACCATGCCTTTACAACTAACCATTGAGGGATATCCTTTGACTTAAAGAGATATTGACTTTATTAGGGAAATTAATCTAAATTCTTAATCAAGACATATATTTACCTTGAATACCATTGATTACTTCACTAGATAGACAAAAGAAATGGCTACTAATAATTCTAAAACATTGGATGTTATCAAATTTTTGAAAGAGAATATAGTAACTATTTTTGGTACTCCAATCTCTTTATTATGTGATAATAGTCTATATTTCCAATCCACATTATTTAATGAATGGACCTATAATAACCATACTAACTTTAATTTTTAATCAAATTATTATATCAAAGGAAATGGAGTGGCTCAGTCCATAAACAATAATCTAATGGATGCCATTAAGAAGTTATTATAAGATAAAACAAGAAAATGGCATTCACTACTAAAGTATGCAGTATGGGAAGATAGAAAAAGACACAAGAACCCCTAAAGGAATCACATTTACTAATATTATTTGGATATTAGGTCATTTTAACTATCGCTTTAGGGTATGTTTTAATGAACTAAATAGAAATGAACTTGGGTTCATTGGTGAAATTCTTGGAATGTATTTCAAATGTATAGAAAACATCAGTGGAAGTTGTTTAAATGAATAGGTGAATCAATAAGAATGATGGGGTGAGGTATGGAATATATGTTGATACATGTATGTATGGTCACAAGGGTGATATACATCTCTTTAAACATTGATGCCCATATGTATGAACAATTACTGACATGCCATCATTGGAAAATACTACTTTTTTCTAAAAGATGGTAGCTATTTATGGCACAAGAAACTTACCTAAACCTAAATTTGATTTCATATTAATTCCACTTGAATATTTAATAAATAAAAAAAATATGTTTGTCTCAATATGAATCTATATGCAAAATTTATTTCCTTTGGAAGTTGGCAAAACTTATATTACAATAGTTGGCAGACATCAACTATTGCTAGTGGATAATAATAATAAGTTGATGGTGGAATAAAAAAACTTTTTGTTATATTATATAAATTTACTCTCATCTTAAAAAAATAACTAACATGTGGAAACAATATATGTAGTCCCCAATTTATTACAATCTAAGTTATACCAACTTTTGGAGGCTATAGCTTTTGCATATGAGATCAAATTGAGATAATTTGTTTTTTAAAATTGCATGAATATTTAATTAGAATTAAAATATATAATAATATTTAGTTTTAGGGAATAATTTTTATTTCATTTTGTCCTTTACCCTATAACCTATCTATTTCATTTCTTTAATACACACAATGACTTCCCAAATTATACTGATGTTTCAAAAACACAACCAAATTATGAGTAGATGTTGTTAAATGAAATAGATGCTATTGAGTTACATGAATGTTGGTAGACACCATGGATGTTGGTAGGTGACACATTAAGAAATAGGTGATAGATGTGTTGGTAGATAACACTAGCATTGATGGGCTGTAGTAGTGTAGACATGTTTCAAAAGTTTAATCATCATAAGATTATAAAATACATATAGTGGAAAACGTGCTCATATTGAATTTTTACTTAGTAGTGAAATATATTTATATTTATGGATTTTGTATAAACATTATTTGAACCAACCCAAATCACTAACTTGCATCTAGATAATTTAGGTGAATCCAGACTATTTACTACCCCCAAAATTTTCCAAATGTCAATTTCTAAAACCAAAATATTTATGAATTAACAAAAATTCACCACTAAATTTTTCCCTATATCACTCTCAAGTTGCCAACATAGTTTATTATGTAAGATTAAATGGGAGAAGATGAAATAATCTCATCTAGACTACTTGATGTAGACCAGATGAAACATGTAAGAGTTGAAACACTGTACAAATTTAGAAAACACCAAGACATTGTCAAAAGGTGGTTTGACAAAATATCTAAAATTAAAGATTTTATTATTTTATAAATATTTATTTTATGTGATAATTCACTCAAGAATAAACAATACCATGATAAGTTCACTCCTTTATGAATTATCCCATATAAAATATATAATAGCCTAGACAACAATGCCTTCCACTTTAAAGACATCTAAGGTAGTAACCTTACCTTTTTAGTCGATTGACATTTTTTGAAACATTATTTTATGGCTATTCATATTTCATATTACATAGAATAGTTGTGAATTTTTGACCTTAGAAGTAGGATTAGAATATATTTCTTTCTTTCTAGAATATATTTCATGCTTTATATCATTTATTTTCTTAGATTGGTTTTATAGATTTCCTAGATTAGTTTACTTAAACTACAGATAATTCCAATAAATTTATTATTGTTTAGGTGATGATAAAACCTTGAAAAATCATGGGAAGATATAAGAGAAAACATAATAGGCATTAACTAGGATTCATTCCAATAGTGCTTAAGGTGCCAAGATTGAGGTGTATATTATGAATGAATTAAATTTTACCTAGATCGAATGATTTCACTACCCCTTTGGGATTAACTCTCATATATTCATGAAAATTTTAAAAATACTTTTCATTTAAAAATATCAACAACACTATTACATGATAAGACTTAGAGAAGAGGTAATAAATAATGATATGGATGAACATTGGTAGGGACATGTTGATAAAAATAAGTTTTATTATAAACATGCCCAACCAATGGTGATTACAAAAACTTATTCCAATTTTGTAAAAAAAAACTCAAGGATAAAGGGTTATTGAACAAAACTCTATCATTGTTATGGACACCTAAATGATAGTAGATCAGGGTTTAGTTAAAAATCAAATGTATCTATGTCAAGTTTATGGATGCTTGGTCTGTAATAGAGCAATGCCCAATCTCCCCTAATTATTTTATTATAAAAATAGAAATAAAAGTGAAACATATAGTGTTTATCTAGGTATTTATCAAAATTCTCATAATAAGGTAAACTAAATGTAAAAAAAAGACACACACATAGATCCTAGTAATGAAAAGGGTTAATATGTTGCATGAGAAAGGAGTCATTTTTAGTAGACTGGTCCACTTATTCATACCTTATTAGACCTAAATTATATTATAATACATTATAGAGATTATAGATTTCTTAGATAATTTGG
Source organism: Torreya grandis (assembly GCA_037957365.1). Taxonomy (NCBI): domain Eukaryota; kingdom Viridiplantae; phylum Streptophyta; class Pinopsida; order Cupressales; family Taxaceae; genus Torreya; species Torreya grandis. The sequence continues at coordinate 1,233,049 of JARHVA010002501.1, forward strand.
ATTATTTCCACATTAAGTCTCCATTTATTATTCCCTAACACACCCCCATTTTAAAAATTCAAACAAAGACTCACTATTGTTTAAAATCCTTATTTGATTTCCTATGAGTCTTAGAGTCCATGATATTAATTTACCATGCATAAATATAATTTTTAAAAAAAGATATAAGTCCAAGTTATAAAATTATAAAACAAAGAGAATCCAATCTTTGGAATTATTTATGATTTATTTATAACTTTGGGTTTTCATATCTTTTCCAAACTTGAACTTATGATTTTATGACTAATAAATATAATTTGTTATGTTATAGTTTATCTTGATTTCTCATGTGTACGTAATAATATTTTCAAGACTTAAAAATTATCCATGATTGGAGCTCTTAGATTATTATGTTCTTGAGATTTTGAGATCATGACAGATGGCAAGATCACGTTCAATCACAATCCTTTAGCTTTCATGAATATTCAAAGTCCTAAGTTTTTATAACTCTAACATAAAGATAAGTGACATAATTTCATTGATCATATCTCATTTTAATTGAATAATTTTTTTATACTTTTCAAGTAGATAAGTCATATTAATCCATCCACATGGAAATACCTCATTTACCTAGGATGAAGTTGGTTTCATAAAAGTATTACGTATTTTGACTCCTTAAAACTCTAATATTACACCATGTATAATCCCATGTACTCAAAACTTTTAAGGTCAAAGTAGTTTCTACATTCAAATTTTCTAAAACTTTGAGATCATGACAATTGGCACAATCTAATTCTCTCAGATCTCTTTGGGAGTCATACAAATTTAATGGCCAAGCATTCCTATAGACACATAACTTTGAGATCGTGCCATGTATTGAAATTTTAGTAACCTAGAATCTATGGAAGAAAATACACAATTGATATACAATAAGCTCTAGATTTTCAAGATCACACCACATGGCTCAATATCATTAATTCATAGTCCATGAAACATGTAAAGAAAGATTATAAGAGTAAGGATCCTAGTTAAATGATATGAAGACATTTGTCATAATCAAGGAGATGAATTCTAGAAGAATAAAATGAGTTTGAAAATTAAGAAAAGGATAATAAGCATGAAATCAAAATGTCTTATGGTGATGATTATGCATGTAAATTTAATAAAAATATTTCCATATGGAAAGAGATAGCCTTCCAAATCTAATTGTAAAATTTAAATTGAAACATGAACACAATCAAAATCCATTATTCACATTAATGTTTCATGAACTATACATTTATGATCCATAATTTGGTAATATATGTAAAATATCAGCAACATCGAGTCACTTCACCATTAATATACAAGACAAATATTATGATTATGAGATCTCAAGAAGCTAAAATCCATAATTTTCTTAACAAGTTCTTAATTTCTTTCAATTAATTTTCGAAAGGAAATACACAGTATCAAATTACCAATATGGCTTATCTAAAATCAACATATGACCAGGCCCCATCTTCATATTCCATTTTTAAAAGCACTAAACATACATAAATTGTGTTTGATAAGCGTGCCCTCAATTTTAATTTACACTATGATTAGGCTATCTCTAATGAGGTGGAAGACATAACACCATATTCATCATAGGATTACTTATCTCAGGAAAACTGACAATATACTGATGACTTGCTTCAAATAAATTACATGGGATTACATAATGTGGCTACAAAATTTGAGGTAAGGCCTTGGTTAGACTTAATTCATGATTTATTTTTTAATGGTGCTTGAAATGGAGATTAATTGCATTTTAGAACATAAAAAATATAGTTTTTTATGTTCCTAGACAAACATTTAAGAGATATATTAGGCTTCTAATGCCTGAATATGCTTATAGCTAGGTTTCAACCAATGTATGGATAAAATGAAATAAATGGAAGGAAAATTGAAACAATGGTTAGTAAAAAGGGAGAATATGAATCCCAATAGATGTATTTCATCTAATGTAATAATTAAGTTTAGATCAGACATTAAGGTATAAATGGCACTTTTGAATAGGTTATATGGATTCCCCAATATCACTTATGTATAATAAGAGTGGATTCCCCTATTGTATATTCTCTTAACCTCAAACAAAATTATATTACTAGGGTAAATTATCAGTGTTTAATTAAAGGGGAAAAGGTTCAAACTAAGATATAGGCTAGTTGGTGAAAATGTTAATGTCTTATTTATTAGATCTAGTTATTGGGATGGTTCACAAAACTCATGGGAAACCATGGGAGCCATCTTCTAAATATCTGAATAAAAAAATTGTGATAATTATGCATTATCATATGTTTATAGATTCAGGAATGAAATGAAAAATAATTGCGATGATGTTAATCCTTAGGTCTATCAGGCCATTATAGACCCAAACTATATGAAAAATTTAGAATGAGCATCTCCTAAATGGGAAATTATTAGTACTATCCATACTATAAAAATCTTAGAATTGAAGGGACTAAAATAACCCCTTGTATTTTTCATGTTGTCTATAGGATAAGGTGGTAGAATAAGATATTTCACATCATTTATATAACAATGTGGATGGGGAGCTTGGTATCAAGTACCAATATTATTTTCACAAGACTCCCCTAAGAATCTGATAGCTTTAGCTTATAGAAGGGCACACCTCAATCAAGTAGGAAAGGCTAGGATTCATTATAACATAAAGGTGGTCCAATATAGAGAATGGAACCCCAAGTAAAGGGTTATAAATTATCGTAAGTACCTCAAAGATAAGAAAGGGGTTATTATTAAGTATGGTCATAAATAATATTAGCATGATGAGATATTTTTTAATGCCTCATATGATTTTGAACTCTAGATCCACATGAAGGTTCATAATATGTCAGTGATAATTGATCAAACAATCTAATATGACCCATAAATCACCAAGGAGAAAATAAATGAAATGATGAAATAAGTAGAAACATCATAGAGTCATCATTAGCCTCAACCATAATCCCAAAGGTAAATTGAATAGGATCAACCTCCCTCTTCCACACAAGATGAAACTAAATTATCATAGGAAGAGCCTAACAGCCAAAGGTAAGAGAATATACAAAATATAAAAATATTATTAAAGGTTTAAAAAGTCCTCATCTAGTCTTCACTCATCTATTTTATACCACTTTGGGCACACAAATAATATTAGTGAGTAATTTACCTCCTCTAAATGTATAAAAAAAGACATTTTATTGGGAACCTATGGTACCACTTGCTAAAGTCACACAAGTAAGTCTCCCTAAGTTTATGTAGAGTTATTTTTAATCTCTTCCATATATTCCTCCTTCCCCTAAATCACCTCTAGTGAGTCCATATCCACAAAATACCACAAGTGAGGAGACATCTCCCCAAATATTCCCTACTATTTTCTTTTAATCTCCATCCACTCTTTCCTCCACCATTCTTACTTCACTTCTCTTTCCTTCATCACATGTATTATTAATTTATACTACTATAGTTCATTTATTAGTTTAATATTCACCTTCATATCTTATTTAAACATAATTACTCACTAATGGAGATTTAGGATTCTTCTAGTCTCTTTCAAAACTCAACAAATGAAAGAAAGACCATCATTAGGTCTAACTACACTAGAAGACCCCTTGATGGGGAATCAAAGGAAGAACATGATATTTAGTTTCACTAGTGTATTATCTCAAAGATGAGGAATAACAAAATTCATAAGCTATGAAGGGACCAGAGAAAAAATTAAGTGAATCAAAATAAAAATTAAATTGGGTAAAAGGCAGAGCTAGAAAAGGTAGAATCAATAAACATAGGAAGTTTAGATGAAGAAGAAACTCCAGCTCAAACATAAAGGCAATAGATTATTAATAAAGAATAAAATTTGGCCATTATTAAATTATTTTATTATCTTGATTATTCCCTTATAGTTGTAAATAAAAGTTAATTTATTCGTACTAGTCTTAGGTATTAAATTTTTAGTTTTGTTGATTCTTTTATTCTTTCCACTACAACCCAAATAATTTTACCCAAGAAGAGGCTCTATTTTTATAATTTGGTATCAATTTATAGTTTTAACCCTATAGGACCACCTATTCCTCTAGAATACTCATCTTAATTTTAGTTACCATTTCCATAGTGTACACCTACATAATCTACTACAATGATAATTTTGAAAACCCTAGGCTAGACAAAGTACATGGTAAAAATTAAACGTTAGAGAGAATTATTAGGATGGAAAAGGATAATTTAGTTAACTCTCTAATTTACCATATAAATAAGTTTTTCAATGCTTCCTCTAATCATTACTCAAAACTATACCTATATAAATCCCAATCAAAATGAAGGAAAATGGGAACTCATAGTGCATCAATGGGTTAAATAATTATACGGCTAGAGTGAAAGTAGGAAAAAACATGGTTTTCATAGAGTTACTCATAGTCTCAAACCATTTTGATAATAAAAATGGTACAATTCAGATGGTGATAAATAGGAAAATATTTAACACTATAACAATGGAGGAAATAGTGTTAAAACAAAGAGAAAACATGTTCTCCTTGGCTAAGAAGCTCAAAAAGAGTTCTAATGACAAAATCAATATATAGAGGATTTTTTCCTCATTCATGGATTCATATATGGAGGCCATGGAAATAATGTATAAAATTCATGAACAATATGAAAAGGCTTTTATAGAGATAAATCATTCATCCTCTCATAGAACATGTGGCTAATGTCCAAAGTGCAGCCACTAGGTTGTATGATATTTTGAATACAATCCCAATCTCTATGGGTGAATCCCATAATGAAAGGTTAAAAGTGCTAAAAATTTGGAACCAATTGAAATAATTTTAAATGAGACTCAACTTCTTGGCATAGATCAGGAGAAATAATGCATATAATCACCTAAACTTGATGTCTATCTAGGATATGGAACAAGATTTGAATTATATTATTTCAAAGAGAGATATTAATTTTAATTGGCAAAAATAGATGAAATCCTTGATAGAGAATTTTTTAGACCAAAAAATAGAGGCTATATATATTAAAATATATAAGGGTTGCATATGTGATAACCTCCATTGGGCAAATGGTAAATAGGATAAATTTTGATGAACTTCTTAAGGCAACTATAGATAGATTCAGGAAGGAAGTATAATCAACTATTGATAAAAACAATGAATAAATTCTAAATTTGATGAATTTTGAGAAAATAGGGTAACTAAGGTATAATTCCTCAAAGTAGGGTCCAAGTCTTCTAAAACCAAGAATATAAGGTTGATGAGTGAAGCTATCAAAATGTTTAAACCTTTTATGCTTAATTTTGACATTATCAATAAATGATTTGAAGCTTCTTATGAATTGTTCAATAATATCAAGGATACAAAGGAGGATCTTAGGTCACCATCAAGCATGAAATAAAAAATATATATTTCCACATTAGCACAAGGCCCTTAGTTCTCCAAATATATAGTAATATGTACTCTAAGATGGCCAATTTTGATTCCCCAAGGGAATACAATGGATGTAACACTTACTTCAGTCCTACATGTGTCATGAAACCATTTTCTTCTCTTAGTGGTGTCACATCAGCACCACCTTGTGTGTGTCTCTCTCTCTCTCTCTCTCTCTCTCTCTCTCTCTCTCTCTCTCTCTCTGTGTGTGTGTGTGTGTGTGTGTGTGTGTGTGTGTGTGTGTGTGTGTGTGTGTGTGTGTGTGTGTGTGTGTGTGTGTGTGTGTGTGTGTGTGTGTGTGTGTGTGTGTGTGTGTGTGTGTGTGTGTGTGTGTGTGTGTGTGTGTGTGTGTGTGTGTGTGTGTGTGTGTGTGTGTGTGTGTGTTTACATTTTTAAAATAAAGTTATTATTGGTGGTTTATAAACTTGGGACTAGTGGTCCCAAACTTATTGTCATATGTGTGTGAGTATGTATATTATATTATATTTGGTTAAGCAATTTTATTTATATACACACTTTTCATATATGCATGATATACAATAATTTTAACGTACAAATATATTTGGAAATGAATATTTAGAATTTGCTTAGTGGATGAGGAATACCCTCCACAAGCTTGTATATACTTGTATCCTCCCTATTCTAAAAAGTGGATAATTATGGTTGTTAATATTAATAATACACTATAAGGATTGTTCTTTAGTTTGTCTTGATGTGCAAATCTTTTTCTTCTCCAAATTTATGATTTTTTTAAAATAAGTTTTATCAATTTGGTATCTTAGTCTTTTGGTTGTGCATGAATATTCTATTTTATATAGTTATTCATATTTTATAGTAGTTGATTTGGATTATGTTGTGTAATAATCATAATCTCCCTTTGTATATGTTAAATTACAATCTCACAAATCCGTCAACCTTTGATTATGTGCACTAAATTTCATTATATTCTTGTTTCTTTGGATTATTAATTATGTTTGATTATCTGTGTGCTAACAATAACTTACAAGCATTGGTTCTTTATTGCTTGTCCAACCCATAGTTCAAGATCCAGTTTATAAGGGTTTCATCTTGTTTGATTCACCAACCTTCTTCTCTATGCTAACCTTATTTAATTTTATGAGTTTCTTTTGATCCTTCCAACTTTAGGTTAGACTCATCATCAATCCACCCATCTCAAGTAGGTCTATACTCACATCACATCTAAAACATTTGAGGTAAATAATTACTCCACTCACCAATATTCCATCACCAAGTTGTTTATAAACCCCAATACCCTACAAATCAAGCCTGGGGTAAATCTCTCTTCACCAATAATGAAACTTTGTAGGTTACCTCATAAGGTTCCCTAGTGTGCATATAATCCACATCAATAGATCATAAGGATGATTATATTATTTTTCAGATCAAATCTAACACCACTCAACAAATCTCATTGTATAAAGACATCATCAAATTTGTTAAAAATAAAACCTATACACTATAGGTTGAATCCCATGTTAATACTAGACTCCAAGAGATTGAATGTAAATTCATTCTTAGAAATAATATCCTATACTATCAAAATGAGCCCTAATTTATTGTGTTGTTAAATCAAAATTTCATTCTCTTTTTTAAAAATTGTGTGGGATAATTTATCTCAGCCATTATAATAGACATGTTATACCCTAAAAGTGTATATTTATTGAATATTATTGGCCTAATCTTGAAAAATATTCCATCATATTTGACAATAAGTATAATACTTACCAAATCTATGATGGTGTCATTAATTTTCATACATCCAAACTTCACAAATGAATATCATTGGCCATTATCTATAGGGATTATATCTCATCAAGCTACCATGATGTAAATATGACAATGTTTTCATTATTACCACCACTGATTACTTTACCAAGGGTGTATAAGTTATGCTCATTATTAATGTTATTATTTCCACTATATCCAAAGTTATCCTTAATTTGATCATGCCATTTTGGACTTTCTCACACCATCATATATAACAGTGGTTTGAATTTAAAAAATAAAGACATAAATAATATTTTTTCCAAATTCAATATTACACACAAATTTTCCACACCTTATCACCCTTACTTAAATGTTCAAGTTGAATCCACCAAAAAAAAAACCTTAACAAGATCTTGAAAAATTCTAGTAGGGAGTCTCATTTAGATTTGCATCTTCTACTTTACACTATAATTTGGGATTACCATAAGTTAGTATTCTTACCACATCAAGGAAACTCCATTCTCTCTAGTTTATAATTATGAAGCCATATTACCATTAAAATTAGAGTTACTTTTTTTGTTCATTTATCTTAGTATAATTAATCCTTATGAAGATATTTGTGAATCTAGCCTTCACACATTAAACTTATTTTATGAGCAATGTATTGACATTGAAAATTATTTCATTAATGAAATAACCTTTTTGCCTATCATGAAGGTCAAGATGAAATCAAGCTAGTTTAATCATAGGGGATCTATGGAAAAAATATTGATCCTAAGATGTACATAGGGGTTTTTAATAATTCTAGGATTAAGTCAGCAAATCAAACACTAAATTATGTATCATTATATTTTATAAATCAAATACTTATTTAATTAAAAAATTATAATTATATTAAATCTATATGATCTAACCTATTAAATATAGAAAATCCTATGAAAGGGAGAATCTCTTCAAGTAAATGCCTATAATATGTATAGTTTATTATCAATCTCTCTTTATTAGTCTCTTAGTGACACAAAGTCTAAAATAAACTAAATAAAAAAATAATAAAAAAACCAAATGATAAGTAAAATAAATAAAAATAATAATCAAATAAATAAATGGAATTGGAAACTATCATAATCACTTTAAAATATTAACCAAGAACAAATAACTATCAAGAAATGTACTAAGAAAAATAACTACTATAAATATCATTAATAACTTATACTAAAAGAATAAAATAACAAAAGATAAAGTAATAAACAAACTTAAGAAACCTAAAAAAAGCTTAATTAATCAACTATGTAATAAAAAACTACACTAAAATAGTGGGAAATGAAGTATAAAAGTTAAGTTATACACTCAAAGAATTTAAGCATAAAAACAAAAATTTAGTTAAAATGTAATCCAAAATAAAAATAAAATGAAATATAACTTTAAATAAAGAAAATTTCACTAAACAAAAATAAAATTATCTAAATCTGGATTAAAATCTAAATTAAACATAAATTAAATTACTAATATAAAAAAAATAAACTATTTAAAATAGAATTAAATATAAATCTAACTAGAATCATATGAAAATTATGTGAGACATGAAACAAGAATTGCATTAGAGGTGTAAAAAAGTAAGATTTATTGAGTAATAATGGATTGAGTCTGATTAGAAACATGATATTCAAATTACAATCAAATTATAATGAATAGATTAACAAATATTTTAAAAATGTGTGGTGATCATCATTATTCGAGTAACGTATAGGAAGTTATACACATATGATTTCCTATTTATAATCATTAAATGATATTAATGATTGATAATATTCAAATAACTAGATTGAAAAATGAAGTACTTGAATCAAATTACTACCTCTATAATCATCATCAACCTATAGATTGATTTTCTTCATCACACATGTCACCATAGGCTGACTCATAGGGCTACCAACATGTTTCTTAATAGAAGAGGTAGGTTTATCTAAAACTTGTGAAGAAGGTATAGTAATCATATCCAACAAAGGATTTAGATTAATAATATTAAGGTTCAACTTGGGAAATAACACAACATGATCAAACACAAGCAAATCATTAGGAAAACATTTTATGGTAGCATGCATATTTTGAGAATAATCACTTTGAGTAACTCATGCATAAGGATGATATATCCAAGGTAAAATCCTAGGACCTCTATGGGATGTACTTAAAAAAAAAAAGATTAAGATGTAATTTTATCAAATAAGTTCTATAAAATTTGATTAGATACATCAAAATCACTATAGACAAAAGTTCCACTGTGAAAATTAATACAAAAAATGTTTTCATCCCTACATATGTGAAACGATCTCGTGAGAACTATTCTATGAAGGGGTATCATCACTTTGACTTTGAGTATACCTTTCGTAAATATTCCTACCTAAAATATGGGAGTTTTGGGTCGACATTGACATACTAATTTGAAATAAATTTAAAATATTAAATTATCACACAATAAAAAATGCTCTAAAAATCAAATGGTCAACAATTTTTTAAAATTGTTTACCATTGACAATAAATCTAAATATGAACTATAAACTAAATATTGTCAACAAATCTGAATACTACCATATATTCAACTATTCTTCAAACTTTATTAAAATAATATTACAAGTTCATATCAACTTATAATTGAATGTAAATTATCTTTTAACTTATGTATAAAATAAATGTGGAAACCATTAAGTTAAATCTATTTTTTCAAATGCACACATCCCAATAAAAAACTTCACTATGACTTCCAAAGATGTCAAATTTCATGATATTTCATAGTATATTTCATCAATTATTATCTAATACCACAACATTAAATACCAAAATGTTTATAGTAATAAACAATACTTTATAACACTTTTATACAAAAATATTTCTAAACATATTATCTATACATGCAATTAGAACCTATTTGTGCCAAAAAAACAAACAAGCCAATCAAATCAATGCTCTATCTAATTTAATAAATGTAATTAATTAAACTCGATGTGATGGAATATATGTAGTAAAGATTCAAGAAATCAACTTATTTCACCATTTCAATAACATACCAATTTTAAGTCTCTTTAAATGTAAAAACTCAAAAATAAGTGACACAACTTGCATAAGACTGAAAAATCATTAAACCTTATAATATCTTGGCCATTCAATAATAAAATAACCATAATTTTTTCAATCTCCTCATATTTATGTATGTATGTATGTATGTATATCTACCTAGGTGACTAAGAACTGAACTATATCATTAAATGTACCATTCATGTTTAAAAACAAACATATACATGAAACCTTTTAAAATAAATCTATTTTAATCTAGAAAATGTAATCATACTAATAATATATAAATATTGAGGTATTTCAACATCTATAACACAAAGCATTTTATGCATGCAACAGTTCTTGTCAAAAAAATAAACCTTTTATGTCAAGAGGATTTCCATAACAAATAGTTAAAGTGAAAGGGGTGATGTGTCCTCTAAACTAATGGATGGAATCTACTACCAAATATCCAATTATCAAAACCAAAATCAAAACAATACTAAACACATAGAAAGATCCAAAACCATTACCAATTTTACTTCTACAATATCCACAATCAAGGTGAGGATAAAGTATTAAAAACAAGGTTAATTCAACCCACCACCAAATCAAATCCACCATGGTCAAATTAAAATAATGGTATTCCTTGACCACTATAATTTCAGTGCATTTAAAACAATCAAATTGAACGCAATCTATGCATTTATTTAAAATATGGCCAAGGTGGAAGATGAAAAGTTTAAAAATATTTAAAACATTACAAATAAAAAGCATGCTAGGTGACCATACAAAATATTCATTACACTAAAAAATGACCAAGAGACCTAAGATAGGGTAAAACAACATGCATATTATATCAAATATATAACTAGACAAATATAGCATGTTCATCTTACCTTGATAGTGTGCATAAGGTTTATTTCAATAATGTGTAAACAAGATGTTGAGACTACATTATGAAAATGATGTTGTAATCATGCCATTCTACATTCCAACTAGAAGTGAAAAATAATCAATAATAAAAATATATAATTTTTCTTAGCTTATCATGTTTATCATAGTGGTCATTATCAAGAACATAAAACCTTATAACTAATTTTCAATACAAATGTCATGAAATTTACACACAAAATATGCTCTACAACATTTATCACCTCATAAAAACATTAAATCATATTTTATTCACATCAAACCATGTCATAAAATGCATTGTTTATTCTCCCCCAAAAATATGGAGAATAAAAACTATGATGATCATGACTGTATATTGATTGGACTACAAAGATGAGATGTAAACATAATGGAGTTATGAATGTATTATAAATGTTTATGATATTATTCATCAATATTATTATGTGAATAATCTCAAGTAAATTTATGATTATTTAAATCAATTTAAGATAGTAACATTTAATATTCAAATATACATAGAGAAATAACTAACTATTCAAATACAAAGAAGATGGCCCATGCCAAAAATTTTAAACATTACGACATTAAGTCATCATATGATAAAATTGATCATGTTCATATTTTTCAAAAAAATAATGAGATGTACTAAAATTAGGCATAACACTGGTGACCTTGCTAACCATTTTTATCTTTTTGAAATTGTGCTCAAAATGTTATTTTATTTTGAATTTCAATAGACTTCGGAGTGTGTAAATCATTTCCTAAGAAGCTATGCATGAACCTCTTAAAGAATTAATATATCAAGGGATGGATTGTTTGGATAACATGGCATGAAGAATGAGAAAGTTATTATAAAAAAATTAATGTCAAATTAACAATAAGTGCATAGAGTAGAATAAAAATGCTAAAAATAAAGTAACCTTCACAACACATGAATGTTTAGTACTTATTATAAATGACTAGTGTAAAATGATCAATTATTTGAAAATTTATAAATATATACTTACACTGATACATAAAAATATTTTATGTTTACTCTAGTAATGATGAAATCCCGTGGATATTTTCCACATTTAATCAAAGCCAAAAAATAATAGAGAAAATATAAAACAATGAAATAATCCAAAAAGAAATAATAAAAGAAAGGTAAAACTAACTAAATAATGTATCCAATTGCCATCAATATCATATAGATTAACAACATTCTCACTATGAATAAAAACTATTTTATATGAACCAATTTAAAATGAATTAAATTTATGATGCTTGACAGGCTCTTCATGAATTTTGTCTTAGTATAATATTAAATCACCAACTTTAAAACACTTTTTTTTTAAGATATCAATTTTTTTTTTTTTAATTTTTTTTATTAGCCTTTTATAATTTATAAAAACTAATAATTTGTCTAATTAAGGATTAAGTTATCATTAAGTCTCTACTCAACAATGTTATTATCTTTTGTTAAATATTAAAGAGTGGTTCTAGCAAAATAAATCTAAATTTTTATAGCCAATTGTTTTTTGAATCCAGAAGTCAATATGAACTGAGAATAACCTATTTCCACCTTTAACATTGTGTGAATATCCCATAATACTTATAATATTCTCAAATTTCAATCGTATTTATTATCACACACCAACTTTTTTATAATTGAAATCAAATTTTTATTATTGGGCTCATCTTGTCCATTCCCTTAAGGATAATACTTTGAGGAATGACTATAAATAATTGAATAACATCCTAAAAAATATAGATAATAATTTGAAATAAATTGAGGGTCTCTCTTAGATATTATTTCATATAGAATACCAAATCTAGAAAAAACAATTTTCAAAAAATGAAATAACTTTAGTTTTAACATAACTTTAAAAAGTTATTGCTTTGGGACACTTAGTAAAATAATCTATGGATGTTAAAATATACCTATGAAAAGATGAATAGTAGGGTTGCATATAAAAAATAAAATCAATACCCCACTTAATAAAAAGTTTTTTTTGGAGTAATAGGATTTAAAGAATTAGTTTTAGTCTATCTCTTCATTTAAAAAGTTGAAAAGGAATACCGGAACAAATTAGTTTATATGAATCTTGAAAAAGTGAATGAAAATAATAACCTACAAATGAGATTTTGTATAAATTAGTTTTTATGCATATGTTCCACTAAAACTAGCTTCATGACATACTCTAAAGATATTTTAGATTTGATCTTGAGTTAAACAACCTAAAATAATACCATCTATGTTCCTATAAAATAGAAAATTCTCTAATAAAATAGATTTCAAAGATTATAATTGAAGTGATCTTCTTTATTCTTTTATCTAAGTTATCACAAAAAGATTTATTTTTTAATTAATAAATTAGATCATGGTACCAATCATATTGTGGAAACAAATAGTCACACTCATATTATTAATGGCCAAATTTAAACTATTTTGAAAATTCATTAGCCTTTGTAATCTTGAAATGTGGTTTAATATGAAGAGAATCATCAATTGAAATAAATAAAAAAATTATTCTAGAGGTCAAAATTCTTATCCAAATGTTTAGCTAAATCATTTACCTTAATGGTCTTGAATGTTTAGAATTTAATATCAAACCCTTGAATCTTAAAAATCTACTTTGCTAACCTTCCTTGAATAGTAGGCTACTTCACAAGATAAGAAATGACATGCACACTTACCCAGAATGACTTTATTTCCCATAAAAATATATCTAAACTTAGTCAAATATATAATTAATTATTAAAAAAATATCTTTCAAAACATAGCTCATATAACCAATAGGCCTTTCTTAATGATAATTATCATGTTGAATAATAACAACACCTATGCATTTTTTAGTATCATTAACATAATTAATAAAATCACTATAATTTATAGGTGCACATCTAATAGAATATTTCAAACTATTATACTCTAAATCAGAACTTACATCCCATACTTAGGCCTAATTTTTTTTTAAAAATGCTTGTAAAGGATTAGATTTATCAATGAAATCAGAAATAAATTTATGCACAAAGTTTATTTTATTGAAAAGGGATCTAATACCACGTTGGTTTTTAGTAGGTGGTAGATATTTAATATCATTCATACCTTCAACATTGATTTATATTTTATTTTTTAAAGATGATATGACCTAGTAATTTCCATTCAATTACTCTAAACACTGATTTCTTAGGATTTAGAAAAATAATATATTTTATACATCATGTGAAAATTTTATGAATATAATAAATATATTTCATTATATATTTAAAATTCATGGAAATATCATGAAGGTAGACTTGAATAATAATGTCAATCAAACAATCAAAGGCTACGTGCACAACCCTCTAAAAAGTAGAACCTACATTCATTAAATTAAATGGAATTCTATTAAAATTAAATTTTTCTCCTCCCATATTAAAATTAGTCTTATGTATATCCATTGGATATACAAAAATATGATTATAACTAGAAAATAAATCAATAAGAGACACCATTTCATATCATGCAACTTACTGCAAAATTTGATCAATACTAAGAAGACAAAAATCATTTTTAACACTTTATATGTTCAAATATCTAAAATCTACACATAATTGACTATCACAAGTTTTATTCCTAACATGGATAAGTTAGCTACCCAATCATAATATCTTATATTAAAAATAACACCACAATCTAACATCTTATCAAGCTCCTTATTGATTTGTTTTCAAACAAGTGGCTTGTTCTTATAACCTTCTTCCTAGAAAGTTATATACTAGGTTTAATAGGTATATCATGTTAAAATACTTTAATATCATAGGTATTTGTATGAAAAATAAAAAATTATCAATAAATTATTTGAACAATTTAATAAATTGAACATTTTTCTTGGGAGTGCATTGAATTCCTAGATTAAGAAAAAAAGATCTTCCTAAGTACCAAGATTAATAGGAATTGTATCACTTATTATCCTTTTATATGGTTTTATAATAGGAAAAATTTCACATTCATCATTTGAAGTGACATTTATTCTAAGATGACTAAACTAGAAAGCAACTTATTAGTGCTTAGCTTCAAATAATCACCATAATTCAACACATAGTCATCATGGTCAAAATAATTACTTTTGAAGAAAGAACCAATATGCTCATCAAAATAAATAACAATCCAAATATCATTAATATCAATCACTTTAGATCTAAAAATCTAAAAATCTATAGTTGGCTCACTGTCACTCAAGATATCATTGAAAGTAAAAATAGTAAGCTTATTAGCACGAGAATCAAATTATCTAGGTATATGCATAAAATTAAAATATTTTAGTTTTTCAATAAGTGACCAAAAAATTTGAGTATACCTATAGAGACAAGTTTAATTTGTTTTATAATTTCTTCTAACTTATCTAACGATCAATTCATAATTTCCAAATAATTTGAAATGCTTAATATTTAATTATATATCCTTTTCAAGACCTAAACATAAAACTTCAAAATTTTATGTTATTATTATTATTATTATTATCAAATGATAATTTATAATCATAGATAATTATTTTATTAACTATATATATATATATATATATATATATAGTTAATAAAATAATTATCTATGATTATAAATTATCATTTGATAATAATAATAATAATAACATAAAATTTTGAAGTTTTATGTTTAGGTCTTGAAAAGGATATATAATTAAATATTAAGCATTTCAAATTATTTGGAAATTATGAATTGATCGTTAGATAAGTTAGAAGAAATTATAAAACAAATTATATATATATATATATATATATATATATATATATATATATATATATATATATATATATGAACAATTCTAGCACCTCTACCATGTTATGAAAAATATCAATTAAATAATAAAGACCATATAAAATCCATATTAAAGGTTGTTTCTTACTATTGTTCAGGTTCATCTAATGTCAATAACTCATAAGTACCAATTCTAATTTATACATAAATAATAATTAGTGGTATGTACTCTATGGTATTACTATTCCATTCCTCCCTACGTATAAATGAAATTTCATTTTTGATAGTAAACAATGTTGTATCCTTGCTTACAAATGAAAAAGTTGACTTAGACCAATCTATTCCTAATAGAATACCATAATTAATATGGTATATTTAAAATTTGAAAATTACGCATTTATATAATTCTTTCATCTTGGTATATATTGATAGAAATATCATGAAACTTACCACAACTCATGGTTTGAAAAGGGTCAAAACTAGTAAGGTTTATGTAATCAATTTCATAATATATGCATAACTGATCAATGAAAAACATAGGTATTATGTTGTTATAATCTCATGTCTATGATAAAATTATGAATAATTTTGTTATAAATCTTAAGAAAAACATAAAATGGAGGAATATAATTAGCATGAGGGCTAGTGTATTGAGAAAAAACATAATTATGTCCATTATTACTAAGTTATTCTTGAAATCATAACACATTTTTAGGATCTATATTTTTAATTGTGTTATTTATCTTATCAAGTTGTCCATGTGGACCAATAACTTGAAATAAATAGAAACTATCCTTGATTATATCCAAATCATTAGTAATTTTATAAACACCAACATCATAATGATGAATGCAAGCATAATGTTTGGGATTATAAGGAGGATACTAAGTATTAATGAATATAATAGACAAAGGGTTATTTATTGAAATTTTGTAACATAATTATTTGAAGTAGTAATATTATGTGCATTTTTACATTTATCTTATGTGAAAGTTTATAAAATGATGATTGATTATTAGTTATGTTTGAGTTGTCTTTTTGGATAGAACTATAATCTATTTATGTTGTTTGAATAATATAAGTAGTAACATGCT